>JACCIB010001880.1:0-16962 GCA_018906965.1 Philotrypesis tridentata | reverse complement strand
CAGACACAATGTCCCACAACACATATGAGAAACAAAAAATTGGAAACAATCATCATAAACTTAGCAGAAAGACAGAAAATCCGAAATTCAGTTTCCTATTGCACGAGACAACTTCAAAATTATCGAAAAACGGTTAGGATATGCTAAGCAATATTGTATGGATATTGGCGAGGCTATCAACTACGTAGCCTTAATCGTAAGAAATTTGCAAATCCAGTACGATGAGGCCAAAGTCGCATTCAAGAAATTCATGATACATACTAATAGAAAATTAGCAAATTTAAGTAAAAGTGTTAAATAGTTGGAAGAAGAGATTGTTTTGCTAATCAATAAATTTGAAAATTTAAAAATTTAAATAAATCTTTTTCTTTCCAGACACATACATTCCATCCTTCCAAAAACATTTTCGATCATTGATTCAATATGACTACCCGACGATCAAGATTAATGTTGGAACACCTTCGGGAGGTCAGTATTGATCAAGAACCGAATTTGGACCTTCAATAGAAAGAAGCGGGTAGTAAATTATCTCAAGATTTATCAGACGGTCGGAGTGCACTGGAGGCGAGAGAGCCTTGAATCAAGGAGGCACGATAATTGAAATAGCATAGCTACTGATGATATATCACTGACCAAAGGTAAAATACATGAGGACGATCTTGACATCAAGAACAACAGCTCTGGCAGAAATTGTTGGAATTTGTAAGGAACAAATTCAAAATTTAACAAAGAAAATCATAGTACTAGAAAGTGAAAATGATAGGCTTCTAACTAAAAATGCAAAATTAAGCAGTGAGCTTTCTATATGTGAAAGAAAATTAGAAGAATCTTACAAATAACAACTGTTGATGCCGATATAGTAAAAATTAAGCAAAACATAAAAATTACATCAACATTAACGCCTTCAGTTCTTCGAGTAGAATTACCTAAGTTTAAAGGGCTTCTCTCGGAAAGACCGATTAAATTCTTAAAAGAATTTAGTACTTAGGCGCACGTAATGAAATTAGACACTGATGATATTAATTTACACGATAACACAAAACTCTCGATGGAGATGCGCAAAATTGGTGGTACTTAGTAAATACGAGGTAAATACATTGCAACAATTTGAAATGTTATTCAAGGAACGGTTTTCGAATAAAATATACAAAAACAAAACGCGCGAAAAGTGGAATTTAGTGAATATTATACGGGAAATCGGTCAAGGGTCAGTTACGCAACTTACATTTTTGGTTTAGCTTGGGAACTAGAATTAAATATGGACGAAAAAGAATTGGTCCAAAAGATAGCAGAATTTTTCGACCGAGGCATACGGCTAACAGTAACCGGACATAGAATTCAAAAAAATAAACCAGTTTCTAGAGTTATTAGAAAACTTTGACGCGGACGATCAAATCAGACGCACACAAACTAACACTGAAAACTCTAGTAAACATAACATAACATAACATAGTAGACGACATAACAAACATGACAACAACAAAGCCAAAAGAGATATTCACAAGTACAATATATAGCGTATTGGAACCACCCCTCTAGGATTCTTTTAAAAAAAAAGACACTGCCCCATTTGATTTCAATCTTAAGTGCTCAATCGATAGATCTTGACAATATTTACAACCTACGAACGAGTAGGAATGGGCGACACACCCCCAAAGTACTTTCATAGGGCAACATATAGTATATCGGAACCATCCCTATAGCAATAAATAATACTTTGCACCATTTGATTTCGATCTTTGAGTGCTCAATAGATAGGTCTTGTGAATACGTACATCTTGTTAACGAGTTGAAATGGGCGACGCATCTCTAAAGTACTTTCGTAAGGCAATATACAGTGTACCGAACCATCCCTACATCAAAAAAGACACTTTGCACCATTGGATTTCGGTCTTTAAAATATTGCAATTGATTTTGCCTTGTATATCTTGTATAATTATTGACATTATTGTATTTAAATTACAGATGGAGGTAAATCATCTGATAGAATTTCGAACACGATTTTATACATGATTTGTAAGAACATGCTCCTGATATCGATAGTAGAGTTAGAAGGCTTTAAAAAATTACTAAAGCTTTTAATGCCTTTGTATAAAGTCCCAACAAAAAAAAGATTGCTCAAGTCAAAGTTACATAGGAATAACTATATACTTCTTAAACGATTCTGAAGAAATGACAAGCAAATTGCTTGACTGTTTCCCATTAGAGGAAAACATACATCTGCATTTCTACAGCAATCAATAATTAAAGTATTCGACGATTTAAAAATTAATATAAACAAAATAACAGCATTCATTACTGATAGCGCACCCAACATTAAAAAAGCGTGTACCAACATTGTAGGAAAAACCAGACATTTAAGTTTTATTGCTCATGCTATATCACATATTTTACCTGATGCGCTTTTTAAGATGGAAGATAAAGGATTAATTACAATAATCGACAAAGTGAAAGCTATAGTATCTCAAATAAAACGAAGTATTCCAGCATCTGACGCTCTAAGAAAATTATAGTACAAAGATGGAAAAACTGAAGGTACAACACTAAAATTAAAACTGGATGATCCTACACGATGGGATTCAACAATATAAATGATTGAAAGGTATATTTTGTTGGAACCCTACATTTTGCGACGTAGCAATAATTATTATTGCATCGTGAATATTATTGCACGAACAGCTGTCTCACTCTCGACGAGTTGACAGCTCCTGGAGCGGAGCCAGCGCTTGGTGGCGCTCGCAGGAGGTGCCTCTGACCGACCACGTGCGGAGCGCAGGATGTGATGTCTCTAGTCACACCTGCGCAGCGTGTCGGCACTCGAGAGGGAGCGCGACAGGAAGCGTGGTAGTGGCGCGCGCACGCGATCACATGCACGAAGCATGTGTGGTAGAGGGAGTGAGAGAAAATACGAGTGAGCGAGAAAGGGGACTGGAGGAGCGAAGCGAGAGAGAGAGAAAGGCTTGAGTGCGTGAGAGCGAGAGAGAGAGGGAACGATCGCTTGATCGAGCGTGCGAGTGAGAGAGAAAGAGTTATAGCAGGGATGAATTCGATTACGTTTGGAACGCGTGATAGGGTTTAAGAATGCCTGACTGTACTACGTTATGGTACAGTCAACTTTATGTTAACCTTTGGGAGTTATAGGAAGATATAGGGGAATGAATTGGCTAGAGTTTTTTTCTAGAGGTTTGATAGATTTAGTTCTATGATGGTATATGGAGATCGAGGTTTTTTAAATGTCGCGCTCTCGGATGGTTATCTATAGGGGGAGCCACCGCATGGCCATCAATATTGATTGATTGATCGATATCAATAAAGGGGGCGCGGATTTGCATATTAATGGAAGTTATAGAGGGCGATAATTAATTTATCAGCCAATCGGAAAATTAGAAATAGAAAAAGAGGGCGCTGGGCAATTCATAGATATGTAATTAATTAGTAGTGGTATTTAAATAGGCCAATTGTGGACTTTGGAGGTTTTTAGGACCAAAATCGCGGCTCCTTCCTCGAACAAAGCGTCGGCCTCGGCCACTCTGTTCCTGGATTCTTAAGCTCGGGTCTCTCATCTGTTGCTAGAATATTATACTGGGAAAAGGTATGAAGATTATAGACGATATTATTTTTTTATCCTCAAGTTTCGTTCTTCCCACACGGGTGTTGAAAGTTTTAGGTGTTTTTGGTTATTTCTTTGTCCCTAACGCAAACTGCGTTGGGAAATTTCCCTGTATTTTAGTGTGTGTGTGTAGGTAGGGTCCCCTATTATTATTTCTTCAGTATTGTGGTGGTTATCTATTTTCTTTTGCTGGTAATTTGGGTATTATAGAGGAAATAGTATTACCATGTCAACAATGGAGGCAGAATATAGGAGATTAATGAAGAAATTGCTGCGAGATTTTAGAGCGCGCATGAGCGAGATTGTGGCGACATATATAGAAGAAGTAAAAGATGAGTTAAGGCAGCAGAGTTTGAGTACGCTAGGCTCAGATAGAGAGATAGCGGAAGATTATTTAGGTCCAATTTGTTGATGGAAGGCGTTGAAAATGTTTCATGGTATAAAGAGGTGGACGAGAGAGGAGACGTTATCCCCGAATGAACAGTTGTTGAAACCGGCACTGGAGATGGCGGTGGAAGATAGACAGGAGTTGGATATTGTGGTGTCGCTGTTACCGTTGCACGAAACTGTGCCGTCGGTGTCGATTATCACGACGACTTTCGGGTAGTACGACTACCATGGTGACGACTTTACTCAGTGACTTACCGGGATTGTCAGTATATTATTCGACGCCGTCGTTGGAGCATTTCAGTTTTTCAGAGCCGATAGTAACGTCCGTGGAAGGTGTCAAAACTGTAACGGGGACGAACACGAAACCGAAGTTTGTGGATTCCAGGAGAAGAATTCAATGTGACGAACAAGA
Organism: Philotrypesis tridentata; assembly: GCA_018906965.1. Taxonomy (NCBI): domain Eukaryota; kingdom Metazoa; phylum Arthropoda; class Insecta; order Hymenoptera; family Pteromalidae; genus Philotrypesis; species Philotrypesis tridentata. Next base: position 12,550 of record JACCIB010001880.1, on the reverse strand, counting down.
GTCGCCGTTTTACTCACAGGTGGAGGAGGGTTCAACGGAAAAATGATGTGCAGGGGGTACGGAAATCTTCCTTGAATACAGTCGTCAGTGGGAATTTCGGTGGCGGCAGGAGGGAATACGACAACGGTATTTTCAGTGCCGTGTGTTGTTAATAGTGGAGGAGGTTATTTGGATAGCGGAAGCAATTTGAAGTTAGCGAATACTTCGAGTGGTAATACTGGAAGTAATGGTGTCAAAGATTTCAGATATACTCAGGCAGATTCAGGAGATGGACACCGAGACTTTCAGGAAACGGTTTGAAAATAGTAGAAGAGATTTTAGATCTACGCAGTACCATGGCAATTTAGTGAAGACATTGCAGAGTTGGTGTCCAAAATTCCATGGGTCGGAAAATAGAGTTGTGGCGGAAAAATTTCTTGGATTAGATGGAAGACTGTAGAAGAAGTGAGAATATTCCAGATTACTCAAGGTGCGGAAATTACCACTAGGGAAAACAGAAATTTTATTTCGGTAAATCTTGAGGGAAAAGAGTATGTAGCGCTGGTGAATAGTGGAGCCATGGTTTCATTGATTAAGTTGCACATAGCGGAGAGATTTCCTTCTAAGATAAGTCAATGCAATAAATTTATACGATGAGTAACTGGAGATATTATTCCTGTAAAAGGGAGTATGAAAATTACTCTGGAAATAGATGGTATATCAAAGGTTCTGGAGTGTATAGTTATGGATGAGCCAGGCCATGATATGATTCTTGGTGTTGATTTTTGCAGAGACTGGGAAATTCAGATGAATTATAAGCAAAATTTGTGGAGGATTTCGGATGGAGTATGGCATTCTTTTGATCAAGATGGTAATTTTGGTAAACCTGTTTTGACTGCGGAATGTGCAGAGCACGCATGCGTGAAATTGTGGCCACAGATGCAGAAGAAGTAAATGATAATTTAAGGAAAGATGGACTTAGTACGCTAGGCTCGGATAGAGAGATAGCGGAAATGGTTATTTAGAGCCAACTTATTGATTGAAGGCGTCGAAAATGTTCCATGGTATAAGGAAGTGGACGAGAGGGAGACATTGTCACCGAGTGAACAATTGGTGAAACCAACTCTGGAGATGGCTGTAGAGGATAGACAGGAATTAGATATTGCGGCGTCATTATTGACATTAGAGGAAACTGTACCGACGACGTCGATTACCACAACGGTTTGCGGTTATACAACTACCACGGTGACGACTTCGCTTAGTGAGTTACCAGGGTTGTCAGTGTATTATTCATCACCACCGTTGGAACGTTTTAGTTTTTCGGAGCCGATAGTAACGTCTACGGGAAATATTACAACTACCACGGGAACGGGTACGAAGCCGAAGTTTGTGAATCTCAGAAGAAGAATTCAATGTGAGGAGCAAGAATCGCCGTTTAGCTCACAGATGGAGGAAATTCAACGGAAGAATAATATGCAGGGGATGTATGTAAATCTTCCCTGGGTGACGTCCTCAGTAGGAACTTCGGCGGCAACAGGTGGAAACACAACAACGGTATTCTCAGTGCCGTATGTTGTTAATAGTGGAGGTTATTTGGATGGCGGGAAGAATTTGAGGTTATCAAATACTCCGAGTGTTATTAATACAAGTGGTGATGGGAGAGATTTCAGAAATGTGCAGACCGGTTCAGGAGATGAACGCCGGGATTTTAGAGAGTCTGATGGAAACATTGGAGTGGATTTTAGATCTACGCGTTATCATGGCAATTTAATAAAGACATTGCAAAGTTGGTGTCAAAAATTCCATGGGACGGAAGATAGAGTTGTGGCGGAAAATTTTCTGGATCAAATGGAGGACTGCAGAAGAAGCGAAAACATTCCAGATGACAGAATGTTAACGGCGGCTGCGTGTCTTTTCACGGGGATAGCAGCTAATTGGTACAGAGTGAAAAGAAAAGAAGTTTCTTCATGGCGGCAGTTAATGGTGGCTTTTAAAAATCGTTTCATTGGCGAGATTAGCCAAAGAGACATTTATAATGATTTAATGAGGAGAACTCAAGGTGTGGGGGAACCCATAACAGCGTTTATTGATTGTTTTAAGTACATAGTTGATCATCTGGATAATCCTCCGGACTATAGAGAATTGGTAGGCATGGCCTTCGAAAGGATTCGTTCAGAATACCGAAACTTCATGGTGAATATGAAGATCACGTCACTAGAGGATATTGAAAGATATGGTCGGCAGTATGAAAGAGTCATGGAGATTAACGAATATTGGGAACCTCCACCTTCGAAGGATAAGATGAAGCTTCCAGGTGCTGTTTTCATCCCGAAGGAAGGGGATAAAAAGGTAGTTAAATCAATGGCGGTAGAGGATACTGTCTTGCCTAAGCCAGCGAAGAATAAACCTTCCAAAAAGAGCGGTTAGTAAGACTGAAGCTGCGAATAACAGCATGAATGAATCTCCGGTGAATGAGCAAGCTAAAGTGGAGGTGGCGGTGAACCAAAATGTGAACAATTTAAATCAAAATCAAAATGGTCAACGCCAGCAACTCCAACAACAGCAGCAGCCGCGACAGCAGTCATCGAATTGGCATGGGGAATCAGGGTAATAGTAGAGGACAAGATGGCGGAAATTTGCAGGGTAGAGGAAATTTTCAGGATAGAAGAAATTTTCAGGATAGAGGAAATTTTCAGGGTCAACAAGGAAATTCCCAGCCAGGTCAACGGAAATGTTATTCTTGTGGAAAGGAAGGTCATTTTGCCAATGTCCTGATACAAAGTGCTTTAAATGTCAACAGATGGGTCATAAGGCTAACCGTTGTCCAGCTCGAGCGAATTCGGATATTTTCTGCCAGTTGTGTAATAAATCTGGAGTTACAGCCAGAGAATGTCCAGATTGTGATGTTTTGAATCGGTTGGGAAATGGCAGAGCGGGGGCTCAGTTCAATTCCCTGCCCTCCGCGAGCCGATAGGAATTGGTCATGATCGTGGACGCAAGGATAGTGGTTTAATAGATGTTGATAGAGGAAACCATGAATCTTTGATTGTCAATTGGGGTAGTAATTCTTCAAATAGAAGCAAACGAATAGCTTCCCCAAAGACGATTGTAGATCCAGTAGTAAATATTAGGAAAGATATTGCTATTGGGGGAGAGATGCAATTGGGAAGACCCACTGTTGATAGAGATCAAGAAAAACTTCAGCGGTTATTGAGGAGATACGATGAGCCTTCAATGTGTAGCGGAAGTAGTGGAAATGATGTCAGCAGTGGTAGTGGAAATAATACAGAAAAGAAGAAGAAGAAATTAAGTAAGAAGAAAAGTGATAATAGAGTAAATGTTACATTCCATAAGGATAGAATGGATCTGTTGTTACTTACTGAAGCACCATCTGAGGAATTACGTGTTAATTCAAAAATAGTTGGTAAAACTTTGAGCAATATGTCAGAGTTTCAGAGGAAGGCAGTTTTGCTTGGAAGAAATGAAGATGTACAGGGCATTGGATTGGTTAAACCTGTTGATTTTGATGGTGGTTGTAAGGGCCGAATTTAACTTATTCGGGCCGCTAGGGTTCGTACAAATAATTATTTTTATTTGGGAGGTTATCTTTGATCGGGATCTTGTATTGCAAGAATAATTATTAAATAATGAATCTTTATTACTTCTTTATATTCCGCGGACGCGTTTACCAGTAATGCGGACGCGCTTTACCAAAATGCGGACACGATTATGGAATAACGTTGTCACGCTCGAAAGTGCGGACACGATGTATTATGAGTATGGCTTAGAGAGGCGGACACGATTCGTTCCGCGGACTCAGCTGGCGACCAAAACAGACGTATGCTCGGAAATGCGGACACGATTAGCAGATGTGCGGACACAGTGCTTCGGCGTGCGGACACGTTGATGTCTTCGGCGGACGCACTCTGGAAGTGCGGACACACTGTAGATGACTATACGGCTGCTGTAGACAGATGTGCGGACTCACGTTGTCCTCTCCCTTTAGGGTGGAATACTTAACTTAAGGGTTATAGGTATTGTTAGGTAGGACGAGAAAAGGGTACTGAATTTATTCAAATAAAGTAGCTTTGCGAGGTGATTATTTGTTATTTGTTTTGTTTTATTTGATGGCAATACCAGACAGAGAGTTCTTAATGGGTTTCACTCATTCACACGGTCATTCAAAGAATACAGACTATAGTTCGTATAAAATTGCTTTGAGTTTGATTTTACTTAGGCGTACAATTTAACTTACGTTTTTAACACGCGCCTTCGGTCGAAGCGTCCTTCTTTCTTAGACGAGTGTATCGATCTTATGATTACACGAACTAGTCGTGGCAGAGACAATAACTTAACTAAGCTGCGGCTTCACCCACTCACGCCAGATATGCTTGGCGGTCCTTTCGTCGCAGTGTACTACAGTCGTGATGTACCTTCAACCGGAGCAAATATGCCAGCTTGCCTGCAGAGTTCGGTAGATTTCTAGGCCTCCGATAGCGTACAGGTAGTACCTTGACACCCTCTTACGATCTCGTGTAGATCCTTCTGTAGCAACTCCAAGTAGACGGCTAGTCTTCAGCGGCAAGTCGTAATGACGAGGTTAGACGCACACCGGTACCTGGTCTGGTCGTGAAAGGCGCTGCGCTGATGGAGTCGAGGGTTTATAAAGACTCGACCTCCGATCAGACAGTAGCTTAATAATTTAATTGTGGGGATACCCGCAGCCAATCAACACTCGCCACCGAAAGAAGGATTACAAAAGTATAAACGCGGTGACACATATGAAAATGCTGAGCTGATCTTAAAACGCCCAAAAACCCGGTCATACCATTGCTCAACCAGCGCACGAGGCTGGTATATTGCAATATAACTACCGTCAGCGTACTCACACACACCCACACAAGTCACACGCTATACATGTCGAAATCGATAATTAATGAATCAATCGCGGGACCTTACAGTGGTAATAAATTAAATAAGTCAACATGTAAGCCATTAGAGAAGTCCTGTTTAGAAGCTGCAAAAGATGTATCGAAAGGAGCGGTTCCAAAAGACAAAAGCTCTATTCGACGTTGGAGAAGCAGAAATGTGGAGGAGTCTAATTTTGAGTCTCGATGGAAATCGCGTGAATTGGCACTCAATGGAGGAGATTTTTCGTGGAATTTGGATTACAATGCTGACAACAGGAATAAATATAATGTGGAGGATTGTCAGCATAGTGATTCTGAGCCGTTGATTACTTCTTTTCGTGATGTTGCTAAACGAGTAGATAAATTTATGGAGGCAGAAGGTAAGACGAATTCGAGGAATCCGAGAAGCAAATCTCATCTTATAACTCAAGGCGCCGCAATAACCACTACGGAGAACAGAAATTTCCTGGTTGTAAATTTTGGAGGGAAAGAGTATGTCGCGTTAGTGGATAGTGGAGCAATGGTGTCCTTGATGAAGTCGGAGATAGCGGAAAGGTTTCCTAACAAGATAGTTCCTTGCAATAAATTTATTAGTGGAGTGACAGGACAGGTTACTCCAGTTAGAGGCAGTATGAGAATCATGTTGGATATTGAGGGAAAATCCAAGGAGTTAGAATGCATTGTAATGGATGATCCAGGCCATGATTTCATTCTTGGTGTTGATTTTTGCAAGGATTGGTCTTTGGATATTAATTTTAAGCACAATTTATGGAGGATTGATAATGGCATTTGGTACTCCTTTGAAGAAAATTGTGATTACGGCAAACCAAAGTTGATAGCGGAATGTGCTGGCTTGTCGGAATTAAAAATGGAGGAACATGAGAAAATTGTGGAACTAGTGAAGAAATATTTGCCTGAGGATCCACCGGTCCGACTGAATGCTACAAATTTGGCGGAGCACAAAATTGTGTATTTGGGGGATGCTCCTGTTAAGCACAAATTCAGGAGATGGTCTCCTAAAAGGTGGGAAGCAGGTATGAAGGAGATAGAGGAAATGTTGCGGATTGGGGTTATAGAGGAATCAAATAGTGATTTTAGCAGTGCTCCAGTAATTGTGTTTAAGGAAAATGGAGAAGTGCGTTTCTGTATTGATTATAGAGATGTTAATAAATTGACTAAAAAGGATGCTTATCCGTTACCATCAATTGATGGGATTTTAGATAAATTGCGGCACGCTAGATACATTTCTAAAATTGATTTGAAGAAAGCGTATTTTCAAATTCCAATGGAGGAAAGCAGTAAACGTTATACGGCTTTTGCAATGCCTGGTAGTGGTTTGTGGCAATTTACCCGCTTACCTTTTGGCCTTTCCAATGCACCTGCGACGTTTCAGCGTTTGGTTGACTCTTTATTTGGACCAGAATTTGAGCCGCATATTTTTGGATATTTGGATGATGTAATAGTGGTGGCGGATAATTTTGAGGAACACCTTAAGTGGCTGGAATTAGTGTTGAGGAAAATTATGGAGGCTGGTTTGACGGTCAACCGGAAGAAATGTGAATTTGGTTGTTCTAGAGTGCGTTATCTGGGGTATCTTCTGGATAGAGAAGGTTTAAGACCAGATCCAGAGAGAATTGCTCCGATAATGAATTATCCACCCCCCAAGGATAAGACGCAGTTAAAGAGATTCTTGGGAATGATTGGGTGGTATAGCCGTTTTCTAGAGCATGATGCAGAGATTAAAGTACCATTGTTGAAGAATGTAAAGAATTTAAAATGGAACGACGAGAGTATCTCCGGCGTTTCTGAATTATGGGAGACAGCCTCAATTAATGAAGTCATGGAGGAGGAAGGTAGAGGATAGAGGGAATATAATGCCATTAGATCCGGAATTGTGGAATGATAGGATGAAGAGGTTAGATGCTTTACGTGATCTGGTGGGAAAGCATATAGAGGAAGCCCGAGTTAAACAAGCTGGTCATTATAATAAGGGTAGAAAACCAGCGGAGTTTAATGTAGGGGATTTAGTATGGAGGAGATTACACACTTTATCTAAAGGTGTTGATGGTATTTCTTCAAAATTGAGTGGCAAATATGATGGACCGTATAGGATTCTGGAGAAAATTTCACCTTTGGTATATATTTTAGAGACTTCTGATAAGCGGAAAAATGCCAAAGTGTACGTTAATGAGTTAAAGAAATATATAGCTCCCCGGGGTAGAGGTTTTCAGGTTTCAGATGGCGGTATGGCGGATGGAGGAATATAGAGGTTTTGTCCGAAATTGGTGGCGGTTTTATACTGTGTTGTCCAGTGAGTAGTGGTCATACTTGTTTCGTCTGTGACGTTTTGTTTAGAGGGGGGGAAGGTAGAAATTATGTACTATAATTTCTATTTGTTTTTGTGGATATAGTAGTAATGGCTCAGTACACTCCATCGTGGTCCGATGAATTGGAGGCGGAGATCCTCCGCGAGAAGCGGTTAGAGGAGATCCGGGAGCAGCGGCGCCGGAGCCGTCCGACCTCGGACATGACGGCAACCGCCGAGATTTGGGCTAGGCGGATGGAGGACCTGCGGCTCTCGGAGGAGGCCGACAAGAGGTGGTCGTTGGGGCCTCCGTCAAGCGCCCCGAAGATTCTCCGGCGACCCTACTCCGTTAACCCTCAGCCGGAAACGGTTGAGGTGGCCCCGGTGCGAATGTTATATCTCCCTGGGGAGACCGGGAGCGCGCCAAGGGAGAGTAGGGAGGCCGAGGAGTCGAGGGAAGCGGTGGCGGAGCTCGACGCTATTGTCGGCATAGAGGAAGGTGCCGCCTCGGCGGCTCCTGTAGAGGTAAATGAACAGATAGACAGATAGATAGATAGATAGATAGATAGATAGATAGATTAATTGTTCGTTTGAGTTATAGGTAGAGGAAAGTATAGAGGAAAACGTGGAGACGTTGGAGATTACAATCTCCAACGAGAGAGCCGGGAGCTCGACTGGGGCGCAGGAAGTGGTGGCGGAGGTCTACCCCATGTTCCGGGGGGCGAATGGAAAGAGGAGGCGGTATAACCCGCGGCGGCAGCTCACGTTGGATGACTATGAGTCGTCGATCGAGCTGCCCGCCCGGGCTCGCTCTCCCTCGCCTCCCATCAGGGGAACTTCTGTTCGGGGCGCTCAGCCGGGGCCCCAGATCCCTTTCTTCAACCCGGCAGAAGCTAGGGTCCGCTGGGAGGCGGAGTTGAGGCGTCCGCGGAAATCCCCGGCGTGGACCGGTAATTAATCAGTTTTTTTTGAGGAAATAGTGGTCATGGAGGATAAGTTATGGTGGATTTCTTGTTTTTTTTTTTCAGTTATGCAGTCACGCCAGGTGGAGGAGATGGAAGTGGTGGAGGCCGTTCAAGGAAACCCTACGGGAGCGGTATCGCGGACTCCTCGCGAGGGGAGGCGCAGCCGGTGGGAGGCTCCAGTGGAAGCTGGAGTATCTAGCCGGGAAAACTGGCCTATTCTCACGGGAGCACTGTTCGGTGGTTTGAAGGCCATTGTTACCGATCCGGAGGTCGGCCCCCCCTTCGGATCGTGCTTTAACTGTAGAGGCCGGAGGCATCGTTGGGAGCGGTGCACCCGTGAGAAAAGGAGGTTTTGCTTCAATTGTGGGCGTCTAAATACAGACATGATTGACTGCGCGCGATGTGGGGAAACCCACCGGGCCTACATGGCGGATAGGGCAGGTCAAACCCGTTGTACCAACTTATCCCCGTAGGGTGAGATTTGAAGAGGAAGAGCGGTATGGACCGCCCCTCAGTTACGAGGAGGCAGCCCAATTGCGGCGTCGAGAGGGCAGGCCCAGGAGAGAGGTGGTTACCGACAGCCGGACCACCTCAGCTACTATGAGTGAGGCGACTGGCGACTCTCCATCATATTCAACCGTTAAGCAATGGGTTTCCGAGTTTAAAAAGGGTCGTACGAGCACCTCTGATGAGCCTCGCTCAGGACGCCCCATTGAGGTCACAACTACAGATATGATCGAAAAAATCCATCAAATAGTGCTGAAAGACCGCAGATTAAAAGTGCATGAGATAGCTGAGACCTGTAATATGTCATATGAACGTGTACAAAATATTTTGCACCAACATTTGCATATGGAAAAGCTCTGTGCAAGATGGGTGCCGCGTTTGCTAACAGTCGACCAAAAATTGATTCGAAAGAACATTTCTACCGCCAATTTGGCGTTGTATAAGCGTAATCCAATCGAATTTTTGCGTCGATTCGTAACCGTTGACGAAACTTGGGTCCACCACTACACTCCAGAAACCAAACAACAGTCTAAACAGTGGATTGGACCAGGGGAACCAACTCCGAAGAAGGCAAAAACAATTTTTTCGGCGAACAAGGTTATGGCTACTGTTTTTTGGGATGCAAGAGGTATTATATACAATGACTACCTTGAAAAGGGTAAAACTATCACTGGTCAATATTACGCAAACTTATTGCAACGTTTGAGTGACGAAGTAAAAATTAAACGACCTCATCTGGCGAAGAAAAAAATCTTGTTTCATCACGATAACGCACCAGCGCACACGTCAATCGTTGCGATGGCTAAAATCAGCGATCTGAAGTTTGAATTGATGCCGCACCCTCCCTACTCTCCAGACCTAGCTCCGAGTGACTATTATCTGTTTCCTAACCTCAAAAAATGGCTTGGCGGTAAGAGATTTGCGGACAATGAAGAAGTAATCGAAGCTGTAAATGGGTATTTTGAGGGACTTGACAAATCGGACTATACAAATGGTATAACTGCATTAGAGCACCGTTATGAAAAGTGTGTTAGTCTTGATGGAGACTATGTAGAGAAATAAAGAGAAAAAAATTCTTAAAAACGTTGTTTTTCTTGGTCAGGCCGGAAACTTATCAATCCACCCTCGTATGTATTATTAAACAAAAATTTTACAATATTTACAATCATTGAAAAAGGAATTTTTGAAGATCTATGGATATTCAATACTCTTTTATCTAAACTCTGTAACACTAAGTCAACAGGAATGTTAGTAAATAAAGATATCGCATCCAAAGAAACCAATATGTAACCAGAAGGGATAAATAAATGAGACAGTTTTTCTTTTAAGCTAAAACTATTATCTATATGAGATACTGGTTTTTTAAAACAATTTTTTAAGACACTGTCAATAACTTTGGCCAAAAAATGTGTAGGACTCGGTAATATTGTACATGTTTGTGTCAAATTATAGTTTACGTGCTTAAAATCTAAATAATCATTGTCATTGAGTTCTGACAGAATATTATATACATTTTTTTGCAACGAAACTAAAGATTCCTTTTTACAATCTTATATGTACTCTCATCATTAAATAAACTACGCATTTTGGCCTTGTAATCTTCAATGTTTAAACAAACAGTCAAACTCCTTTTGTCAGCTCTAGTGAATAACAAAGACGGATTGTTCTTACAAAATTCTTTGGTAAATACTAGTTTTATTTGAAACTCTTTTTCTCTTCTATTATATATAAACGAACTATTACACATTATCACTACATTTTTAATATACCGACACATATAAATAATTATAATCATAATTTTGATTTTGATAATGTTGTAATATTGGACCGGGAAAAGAATAGATTTAAAAGACTATTTTCAGAAAGTTTATTTATAAATATGAATAATAACAGTATTAATAAACAAGAGGATTTCAATCTAATTAGTAGTGTAACGTCGCCTCAATTTTTCCTCTTTCTCACTCCTTTAAAAAAGTAGAGGAAATTTTGCCTATGCCTAAGCCTAGCAAATAATAACTTCCCAGAATTTTAAACATAAGAATGTGCCCTGCATCGCTGTGTTTATGAGTTCTTTCGTTGAATTCTAACTCGAAGGAAGTCATAAATATATCAAAGTAATGCAGGCGTACTTTTTTTTCGTTGCCCAAGAATAGTGAGCAAATAATATGAGACACTTTTCCGAGGTTTTCTTCTATGAAAGCCCGTGCAAGCGACGATTCTTTCAATAGAGATCTAAGCTAGGGCTACGCGCACTAGTCGACACAGCTGCAGGTAATAAAACTGCAGACGTTTGACTCCACCGCGCCGCCTGCGCTCTTATCTTCACACAAGCTATAGTTATTTGTCAAAGAATAACATCCTTTTACGCCGAGCGACTAGAACTATGGAAAAAAAAGAATGAATACCGCAATTAACAATTAAATCGTATTTCCCTTGTTCCAATTTTTAAAAGTATGAATGATTTAATTCACGGTTAATTTCACGAAATAGGGTAAACTGCCCAATAGATAGACACTTAAGGAAATATTCGTACATAAACTCGTCCACTGAATACAAAATTAGTTTTTTTGTACAAGTAAAGTTTTAATCTACTTAAAAAACTATCGAGGATTGTATTACAAAAAGAATTAAGTCATTAATAATAATTTTAATCACTTTAAATTATAAAAAACGAGAAAAAACGTAATATACCCAGTAGATAGACACCATGACTTCTTATGGAACACGCGAACGAAGCGTCGACTACGAAAGGTGACTTTCGCTATTTTTCTGCGCACGAAATTCAAATTTTCCAACAATGATTGTTACTACAAATAAATGTCGAAACTTTATTTTTACCATTGTGAAAAACATTTGGTCGTCTTTTGCATTTTTAAATTTATAATAATTGATTAAGCGTAAAAGTGTCTATCTACTGGTCTGTGTCCATCTACTGGACTGTTCACCCTACTAAGCTAACTCTTAATTCCCATTTTATATTCAAATACGTATATTTTCCATATTTAGGATTTAGACTCTATTTACATTACTATACCTATATATATATATATGTGTGTGTGTGTGTGTGTGTGTGTGTGTGTGTGTTATACACACACACACACACACACACATACATACACACACTAGGGGGTACCCCCCTGCTCGCTCCGCTCGCCAACCCCCATCGCTTCAATTTTTAATATTTCAAAGACCTTCAACTTATTATTTCAAACCATTATGATATCACGCTCCTACTATTTTTCAATCATGATCTTCACCCTCCAGCTATGTCGTAATCTCCACGTAAACCAACTGTGTACGCATTGCATTCTCCTATGACTTTGCGCTTGCATATATCACTTCCAAACATATCCATTAGCCACCATCTATCGTCTCTACCCTTTACCTATCGTTTACACTCTTCTCTCAGTACCTACATCTCACAGCTACCGGCTCCAATCATGATCACTTCACGCTCCATCTACCACTTCCAATCATGATCGCTTCACCCTTCACTTATCACCTTCAATAATGAACTCCTCACCCTCTAACTTTTATCTTCGCATATTATCAACATTCTCAAGTCATTATTTCCAATCATAATGTTATTATACTCCTTTGATTCCTCGTGCCCCTAGAACCTCTACTCTTTATCTCTTGCATCTATTTCTTACATTCAACCTTCACCTATGATTTTCACGTTTCACCTATCACCTTCACAAATGATTTACACCTATCACTTCCAATCACTTCCACCAATTAGGTCTACTTATTGTCAATACCTTAAACTATAAGTTCCAATCATAACCCTACGTAATCCCACCTATCACCTGTATCCTCCACCTATCACCTCCAATCATATACCTCAGCTTCCATCTATCGTCCTCCCCGCTCCTCCACACTTT